>JBBBDQ010001255.1:12500-42500 GCA_037127315.1 Ascarosepion bandense | reverse complement strand
ATAGATACATAGATAGATAGATAGATAGATAATGAACAGCCTCAGAAATATAGATAGATAGATAGATAGATAGATAGATGGATAGGTAATGAACATCCTGAGAAAGATAAATAGATAGATAGATAGATAGATCGATAGATAGATAGATAGATAGGTAAGGAACAGCCTGAGAAAGAGAGAGAGATAGATAGATAGATAGATAGATAGATAGATAATGAACAGACTGAGATAGATAGATAGATAGATAGATAGATAGATAATGAACAGCCTGAGAAAAATTAGATAGATAGTAAATAGATAGATAATGAACAGCCGGAGAAAGATAGATAGATAGATAGATAGATAGATGATAGATAGATGATAACAGCCGGAGAAAAATAGATAGATAGATAGATAGATAGATAGATAATGAACAGCCTGAGAAAAATAGATAGATAGTAAATAGATAGAATGATGAACAGCCGGAGAAAGATAGATAGATAGATAGATAGATAGATAGATAGATAGATAGATGACAGCCGGAGAAAAATAGATAGATAATAGATAGATAGATAGATTATGAACAGCCGGAGAAAGATAGATAGATAATAGATAGATAGATAGATAATGAACAGCCGGAGAAAAATAGATAGATAATAGATAGATACCTAGATAATGAACAGCCTGACAAAGATAGATAGATAGATAATGAACAGCCTGAGAAAGAGAGATAGATAGATAGATAGATAGATAGATAATGAACAGCCTGAGAAAGATAGATAGATAGATAGATAGATAGATAGATAATGAACAGCCTGAGAAAGATAGATAGATAGATAGATAGATAGATGATGAACAGCCGGAGAAAGATAGATAGATAGATAGATTATGAACAGCCGGAGAAAGATAGATAGATAGATTGATAGATAATCAACAGCCGGAGAAAGATAGATAGATAGATAATGAACAGCCTGAAAAAGATAGATAGATAGATAATGAACAGCCAGAGAATGATAGATAGATATAGATAGATAGATAGATAGATAGATAGATAGATAGATAATGAACAGCCTGAGAATGATAGATAGATAGATAGATAGATAGATAAATAGATAATGAACAGCCTGAGAATGATAGATAGATAGATAGATAGATAGATAGATAGATAGATAATGAACAGCCTGAGAATGATAGATAGATAGATAGATAGATAGATAATGAACAGCCTGAGAATGATAGATAGATAGATAGATAGATAGATAATGAACAGCCTGAGAATGATAGATAGATAGATAGATAGATAGATAGATAGATAATGAACAGCCTGAGAATGATAGATAGATAGATAGATAGATAATGAACAGCCTGAGAATGATTCATAGATAGATAGATAGATAATGAACCGCCTGAGAATGATAGATAAATAGATAGATAGATAATGAACAGCCTGAGAATGATAGATAAATAGATAGATGGATAATGAACAGCCTGAGAATGATAGATAGATAGATAGATAGATAGATAGATAGATAGATAGATAGATAGATAGATAATGAACATCCTGAGAAAAATAGCTAGATAGATAGATAGATGGATAGGTAATGAAGATCCTGAGAAAGATAGATAGATAGATAGATAGATAGATAGATAGGATGGATAGCTAATGAAGATCCTGAGATAGATAGATAGATAGATAGATAGATAGGTAATGAACATCTTGAGGAAGATAGATAGATAGATAGATAGGTAATGAACATCCTGAGAATGATAGATAGATAGATAGATAGATAGATAGATAGGTAATGAACATCCTGAGAATGATAGATAGTTAGATAGATAGGTAATGAACATCCTGAGAATGATAGATAGAAAGATAGATAGATAGATAGATAGATAATGAACAAACTGAAATTGATAGATAGATAGATAGATAGATAGATAGATAGAAAATAGAAAATGAACAAACTGAAATTGATAGATAGATAGATAGATAGATAGATAATGAACAAACTGAAATTGATAGATGTATAGATAGATAGATAGATAGATAATGAACAAACTGAAATTGATAGATATATAGATAGATAGATAGATAGATAGATAGATAGATAATGAACAAACAGAAATTGATAGATGGATAGATAGATAGATAGATAATGAACAAACGGAAATTGATAGATGGATAGATAGATAGATAGATAGATAATGAACAAACTGAAATTGATAGATAGATAGATAGATAGATAGATAGATAGATAAGGAACAGACTGATATAGATAGATAGATAGATAGATAAGGAACAGACTGATATAGATAGATAGATAGGTAGATAATGAACCAACTGAGAAAGATAGATAGATAGTAAATAGATAGATAATGAAGAGCCTGAGAAAGATAGATAGATAGATAGATAGATAATGAACAGCCTGAGAATGATAGATAGATAGATAGATAGATAGATAGATAATGAAGAGCCTGAGAATGATAGATAGATAGATAGATAGATAGATAGATAGATAGATAATGAAGAGCCTGAGAATGATAGATAGATAGATAGATAGATAGATAGATAGATAATGAACAGCCTGAGAATGATACATAGATAGATAGATAGATAGATAGATAATGAACCGCCTGAGAATGATAGATAAATAGATAGATAGATAATGAACAGCCTGAGAATGATAGATAGATAGATAGATAGATAGATAGATAGATAGATAGGTAATGAACATCCTGAGAAAAATAGATAGATAGATAGGTAGATGGACAGGTAATGAAGATCCTGAGAAAGATAAATAGATAGATAGATAGATAGATGGATAGCTAATGAAGATCCTGAGACAGATAGATAGATAGATAGATAGATAGATAGATAGATAGATAGATGGATAGGTAATGAACATCCTGAGAAAGTTAGATAGATAGATAGATAGATAGATAGATAGATGTAAAGGTAATGAACATCCAGAGAAAGATAGATAGATAGATTGATAGATAGATAGATGGGTAGGAAATGAACCTCCAGAGATAGATAGATAGATAGATAGATAGATAGATAGATAGATGGATAGGTAATTAACATCCTGAGATAGATAGATAGATAGATAGATAGATGGATAGGTAATGAACATCCTGAGAAAGATAGATAGATAGATAGATAGATAGATAGATAGATAGATAGATAGATAGATAGATAGGTAATGAACATCCTGAGAAAGATAGATAGATAGATAGATAGATGGATAGGTAATGAACATCCAGAGAAAGATAAATAGATAGATAGGTAGATGGATAGATAGGTAATGAACATCCTGAGAAAGATAGATAGATAGATAGATAGATAGATACATAGATAGATAGGTAATGAACATCCTGAGAAAGATAGATAGATAGATAGATAATGAACAAACTGAAATTGATAGATAGATAGATAGATAGATAATGAACAAACTGAAACTGATAGATAGATAGGTAGATAGTAATGAACAAACTGAAATTGATAGATGGATAGATAGATAGATAGATAGATAATGAAAAAACTGAAATTGATAGATGGATAGATAGATAGATAGATAGATAAGGAACAGACTGATATAGATAGATAGATAGATAGATAGATAGATAGATAGATAGATAGATAGTAGGTAGGTAATGAACCAACTGAGATAGATAGATAGGTAGATAAGGAACAGACTGAGAGAGATAGATAGGTAGATAATGAACCGACTGAGATAGATAGATAGATAGATAATGAACACACTGAGATAGATAGATAGATAGATAATGTACCAACTGAGATAGATAGATAGGTAGATAAGGAACCGACTGAGAGAGATAGATAGGTAGATAATGAACCGACTGAGATAGATAGATAGATAGATAATGAACACACTGAGATAGATAGATAGATAGATAATGAACAGACTGAGACAGATAGATAGATAGATAGATAGATAGATAGATAGATAATGAACAGACTGAGATAGATAGATAGATAGATAGATAGATAGATAATCAACAGACTGAGATAGATAGATAGATAGATAGATAATGAACAGACTGAGATTGCTAGATAGATAGATAGATAGATAGATAGATAATGAACAGCCTGAGAAAGATAGATAGATAGATAGATAGATAATGAATAGCCGGAGAAAGATAGATAGATAGATAGATAGATAATGAACAGCCTGAGAAAGATAGATAGATAGATAGATAGATAGATAGATAGATAGAATAGATAATGAACAGCCAAAGATAAAGATAGATAGATAGATAGATAGATAGATAATGAACAGCCAGAGAAAGATAGATAGATAGATAGATAGATATGAATAGAGAGGATAGATAGAGAAAGATAGATAGATAGATAGATAGATAGATAATGAACAGCCTGAGAAAGATAGATAGATAGATAGATAGATAGATAGATAGATAGATAATGAACAGCCGAAGAAAGATAGATACATAGATAGATAGATAGATAGATAGATAGATAGATAATAAACAGCCTGAAAAAGATAGATAGATAGATAGATAGATAGATAGATAATGAACAGCCAGAGAGTGATAGATAGATATAGATAGATAGATAGATAGATAGATAATGAACAGCCAGAGAATGTTAGATAGATATAGATAGATAGATAGATAGATAATGAACAGCCAGAGAATGATAGATAGATATAGATAGATAGATAGATAGATAATGAACAGCCTGAGAATGATAGATAGATAGATAGATAGATAGATAGATAGATAGATAATGAACAGCCTGAGAATGATGGATAAATAGATAGATAGATAATGAACAGCCTGAGAAAGATAGATAGATAGATAGTTAATGAAGATCCTGAGAAAGATAGATAGATAGATAGATAGATAGATAGATGGATAGTTAATGAAGATCCTGAGAAAGATAGATAGATAGATAGATAGATGGATAGGTAATGAACATCCAGAGATAGATAGATAAATAGACAGATAGATAGATAGATAGATAGGTAATGAACATCCTGAGAATGATAGATAGATAGATAATGAACAAAATGAAATTGATAGATAGATAGATAGATAGATAGATAATGAACAAACTGAAATTGATAGATAGATAGATAGATAGATAGATAGATAGATAATGAACAAACTGAAATTGATAGATAGATAGATAGGTAGATAGATAGATAGATAAGGAACAGACTGATATAGATAGATAGGTAGATAATGAACCGACTGAGATGGATACATAGATAGATAGATAGATAATGAACAGACTGAGATAGATACATAGATAGATAGATAATGAAGAGACTGAGATAGATAGATAGATAGATAGATAGATAGATAATGAACAGCCTGAGAAATATAGATAGATAGATAATGAAAAGCCTGACAAAGATAGATAGATAGATAATGAACAGCCTGAGAAAGAGAGATAGATAGATAGATAGATAGATAATGAACAGACTGAGATAGATAGATAGATAGATAATAGATAATGAACAGCCTGAGAAAGATGGATAGATAGTAAAAAGATAGATAATGAACAGCCTGAGAAAGATAGATAGATAGATAATGAACAGACCGATGTAGATAGATAGATAGATTGATAGATAGATAATGAACAGACTGATGTAGATAGATAGATAGATAGATAGATAGATAGATAATGAACAAACTGATGTAGATAGATAGATAGATAGATAATGAACAGACTGAGATAGATAGATAGATAGATAGATAGATAGATAATGAACAGACTGAGATAGATAGATAGATGGATAGATAATGAACAGACTGAGATAGATATATAGATGGATAGATAATGAACAGACTGAGATAGATAGATACATAGATAGATAATGAACAGCCTGAGAATGATAGATAGATAGATAGATAGATAGATAGATAATGAACAGCCTGAGAATGATAAACAAATAGATAGATAGATAATGAACAGCCTGAGAATGATAGATAGATAGATAGATAGATAGATAGATAGATAGATAGATAGATAGGTAATGAACATCCTGAGAAAGATAGATAGATAGATAGGTAATGAACATCCTGAGAAAGATAGATAGATAGATAGATAATGAACAAACTGAAATTGATAGATAGATAGATAGATAGATAATGAACAAACTGAAACTGATAGATAGATAGGTAGATAGTAATGAACAAACTGAAATTGATAGATGGATAGATAGATAGATAGATAGATAAGGAACAGACTGATATAGATAGATAGATAGATAGATAGATAGATAGATAGTAGGTAGGTAATGAACCAACTGAGATAGATAGATAGGTAGATAAGGAACCGACTGACAGAGATAGATAGGTAGATAATGAACCGACTGAGATAGATAGATAGATAGATAATGAACACACTGAGATAGATAGATAGATAGATAGATAATGAACAGACTGAGATAGATAGATAGATAGATAGATAGATAGATAGATAATGAACAGACTGAGATAGATAGATAGATAGATAGATAGATAATGAACAGACTGAGATAGATAGATAGATAGATAGATAGATAATGAACAGACTGAGATAGATAGATAGATAGTTAGATAATGAACAGACTGAGATAGATAGATAGATAGATAGATAGATAGATAGATAATGAACATACTGAGATAGATAGATAGATAGATAGATAATGAACATACTGAGATAGATTGATAGATAGATAGATAATGAACAGACTGAGATAGATAGATAGATATATAATGAACAGCCTGACAAAGATAGATAGATAGATAGATAGATAGATAGATAATGAACAGCCTGAGAAAGATAGATAGATAGATAATAAACAGCCTGAGAAAGATTGATAGATAGATAATGAACAGCCTGACAAAGATAGATAGATAGATAGATAGATAGATAGATAGATAGATAATGAACAGCCTGAGAAAGATAGATAGATAGTTAGATAGATAATGAACAGCCGGAGAAAGATAGATAGATAGATAGATAGATAATGAACAGCCTGAGAAAGATAGATAGATAGATAGATAGATAGATAGATAATGAACAGCCTGAGAAAGATAGATAGATAGATAGATAGATAGATAATGAACAGCCGGAGAAAGATAGATAGATAGATAGATTGATAGATAATGAACAGCCAGAGAAAGATAGATAGATAGATAGATAGATAGATATAAAGAACAGCCGGAGAAATATAGATAGATAGATAGATAGATAGATAGATAGATAATGAACAGCCTGAAAAAGATAGATAGATCGATAGATAGATAGATAGATAGATAATGAACAGCCAAAAAGAGAATGATAGATAGATAGATAGATAGATAAGATAGATAGATAGATAGATAGATAGATAGATAGATAAGATAAGAACAGTCAGAGAATGTTAGATAGATATAGATAGATAAATAGATAGATAAAGAACAGCCAGAGAATGATAGATAGATAGATAGATAGATAGATAGATAGATAGATAATGAACAAACAGATAGATAGATAGATAGATAGATAATGAACAGCCTGAGAATGATAGATAGATAGATATGTAGATAATGAACAGCCTGAGAATGGATAGATAGATAGATAGATAGATAGATAGATAGATAATGACCAGCCTGAGAATGATAGATAGATAGATATATATAGATAATGAACAGCCTGAATGATAGATAGATAGATAGATAGATAGATAGATAATGAACAGCCTGAGAAATGATGGATAAATAGATAGATAGATAATGAACAGCCTGAGAATGATGGATAAATAGATAGATAGATAATGAACAGCCGGAGAAAGATAGATAGATAGATAGATAGATAGATAGATAATGAACAGCCTGAGAAAGATAGATAGATAGATAGATAGATAGATAGATAGATGAATGAATGAATGGAGAAAGATAGATAGATAGATAGATAGATAGATAGATTGATAGATAATGAACAGCCGGAGAAAGATAGATAGATAGATATATAGATAGATAGATAGATAGATAGATAATGAACAGCCTGAAAAAGATAGATAGATAGATAGATAGATAGATAGATAGATAGATAGATAGAAGGAACAGTCAGAGAATGATAGATAGATAGATAGATAGATAGATAGATAGATAGATAGATAGATAGATAATGAACAGACAGAAGAATGTTAGATAGATAGATAGATAGATAGATAATAAACAGCGAGAGAATGTTAGATAGATATAGATAGATAAATAGATAGATAATGAACAGCCAGAGAATGATAGATAGATAGATAGATAGATAGATAGATAATGAACAGCCTGAGAATGATAGATAGATAGATAGATAGATAGATAGATAGATAATGAATGAATGGAGAATGATGGATAGATAGATAGATAATGAATGGCTGCCTGAGAATGATGGATAAATAGATAGATAGATAAGACAGCCTGGAGAAAGATAGATAGATAGATAGATAGATAGATAGATAGATAGATAGATAATGAAGATCCTGAGAAAGATAGATAGATAGATAGATGGATAGTTAATGAAGATCCTGAGAAAGAGATAGATAGATAGATAGATGGATAGGTAATGAACATTCAGAGATATATAGATAGATAGACAGATAGATAGATAGATAGATAGATAGGTAATGAACATCCTGAGTATGATAGATAGATAGATAGATAGATAGATAGATAGATAGATAAGGAACAGACTGATATAGATAGATAGATAGATAGATAAGGAACAGACTGATATAGATAGATAGGTAGATAATGAACCGACTGAGATAGATACCTAGATAGATAGATAGATAATGAACCGACTGAGATAGATACCTAGATAGATAGATAGATAATGAACAGACTGAGATAGATACATAGATAGATAGATAGATAATGAAGAGACTGAGATAGATAGATAGATAGATAGATAGATAATGAAGAGACTGAGATAGATAGATAGATAGATAGATAGATAGATAGATAGATACATAAATAGATAGATAGATAGATAATGAACAGCCTGAGAAATATAGATAGATAGATAATGAACAGCCTGACAAAGATAGATAGATAGATAATGAACAGCCTGAGAAAGAGAGATAGATAGATAGATAGATAGATAGATAGATAGATAGATAATGAACAGACTGAGATAGATAGATAGATAGATAATAGATTATGAACAGCCTGAGAAAGATGGATAGATAGTAAAAAGATAGATACTGAACAGCCTGAGAAAGATACATAGATAGATAGATAGATAATGAACAGACCGATGTAGATAGATAGATAGATTGTTAGATAGATAATGAACAGACTGATGTAGATAGATAGATAGATAGATAGATAGATAGATAGATAGATAGATAGATAATGAACAGCCTGAGAAAGATAGATAGATAGATAGATAGATAGATAGATAATGAACAGCCTGAGAAAGATAGATAGATAGATAGATAGATAGATAATGAACAGCCGGAGAAAGATAGATAGATAGATAGATAGATAGATAGATAGATTGATAGATAATGAACAGCCAGAGAAAGATAGATAGATAGATAGATAGATAATGAACAGCCGGAGAAATATAGATAGATAGATAGATAGATAGATAGATAATGAACAGCCGGAGAAATATAGATAGATAGATAGATAGATAGATAGATAGATAGATAGATAGATAGATAGATAGATAATGAACAGCCGGAGAAATATAGATGGTTAGATAGATAGATAGATTGATAGATAATGAACAGCCGGAGAAAGATAGATAGATAGATAGATAGATAGATAGATAGATAATGAATGAAAGATAGATAGATAGATAGATAGATAGATAGATAATGAACGAGGGAGAAAGATAGATAGATAGATAGAGAGATAGATAGATAGATAGATAGATAGATTGATAGATAATGAACGAGCGAGAAAGATAGATAGATAGATATATAGATAGATAGATAGATAGATAGATAATGAACAGCCTGAAAAAGATAGATAGATAGATAGATAGATAGATGGATAGATAGATAATAGACAGCCTGAAAAAGATAGATAGATAGATAGATAGATAGATAATGAAACAGCCAGAGAATGATAGATAGATAGATAGATAGATAGATAGATAGATAATGAACAGCCAGAGAATGTTAGATAGATATAGATAGATTAATAGATAGATAATGAACAGCCAGAGAATGATAGATAGATAGATAGATAGATAGATAGATAGATAGATAATGAACAGCCTGAGAATGATAGATAGATAGATATATAGATAATGAACAGCCCTGAGAATGATAGATAGATAGATAGATAGATAGATAGATAGATAGATAATGAACAGCCTGAGAATGATGGATAAATAGATAGATAGATAATGAACAGCCTGAGAATGATGGATAAATAGATAGATAGATAATGAACAGCCTGAAAGATAGATAGATAGATAGATAGATAGATAGATAGATAGATAGTTAATGAAGATCTAGCTATATAGATAGATAGATAGATAGATGGATAGTTAATGAAGATCCTGAGAAAGATAGATAGATAGATAGATAGATGGATAGGTAATGAACATCCAGAGATATATAGATAGATAGACAGATAGATAGATAGATAGATAGATAGGTAATGAACATCCTGAGTATGATATATAGATAGATAGATAGATAGATAGATAGATAAGATAAGGAACAGACTGATATAGATAGATAGGTAGATAATGAACCGACTGAGATAGATACCTAGATAGATAGATAGATAATGAACCGACTGAGATAGATACCTAGATAGATAGATAGATAATGAACAGACTGAGATAGATACATAGATAGATAGATAGATAATGAAGAAACTGAGATAGATAGATAGATAGATAGATAGATAATGAAGAGACTGAGATAGATAGATAGATAGATAGATAGATAGATAGATAGATAAATAGATAGATAGACAGATAATGAACAGCCTGAGAAATATAGATAGATAGATAATGAAGAGCCTGACAAAGATAGATAGATAGATAATGAACAGCCTGAGAAAGAGAGATAGATAGATAGATAGATAGATAGATAGATAGATAATGAACAGACTGAGATAGATAGATAGATAGATAATAGATTATGAACAGCCTGAGAAAGATGGATAGATAGTAAAAAGATAGATACTGAACAGCCTGAGAAAGATACATAGATAGATAGATAGATAATGAACAGACCGATGTAGATATATAGATAGATTGTTAGATAGATAATGAACAGACTGATGTAGATAGATAGATAGATAGATAGATAGATAGATAATGAATGAATGGAGAAAGATAGATAGATAGATAGATAGATAGATAATGAACAGCCTGAGAAAGATAGATAGATAGATAGATAGATAATGAACAGCCGGAGAAAGATAGATAGATAGATAGATAGATAGATAGATGATAGATAATGAACAGCCAGAGAAAGATAGATAGATAGATAGATAGATAGATAATGAACAGCCGGAGAAATATAGATAGATAGATAGATAGATAGATAATGAACAGCTCGAGAAATATAGATAGTTAGATAGATAGATAGATTGATAGATAATGAACAGCCGGAGAAAGATAGATAGATAGATAGATAGATAGATAGATAGATAATGAACAGCCTGAGAAAGATAGATAGATAGATAGATAGATAGATAGATAATGAACAGCCGGAGAAAGATAGATAGATAGATAGATAGAGAGATAGATAGATAGATAGATAGATAGATAATGAACAGCCTGAAAAAGATAGATAGATAGATAGATAGATAGATGGATAGATAGATAATGAACAGCCTGAAGAAGATAGATAGATAGATAGATAATGAACAGCCTGAAAAGATAGATAGATAGATAGATAGATAGATAGATAGATAGATAGATAGATAGATAATGAACAGCCTGAAAAAGATAGATAGATAGATAGATAGATAGATAATGAACAGCCAGAGAATGATAGATAGATAGATAGATAGATAGATAGATAGATAGATAATGAACAGCCAGAGAATGTTAGATAGATATAGATAGATTAATAGATAGATAATGAACAGCCAGAGAATGATAGATAGATATAGATAGATAGATAGATAGATAGATAGATAATGAACAGCCTGAGAATGATAGATATATAGATAGATAATGAAACAGCCTGAGAATGATAGATAGATAGATAGATAGATAGATAGATAGATAGTTAATGAAGATCCTGAGAAAGATAGATAGATAGATAGATGGATAGTTAATGAAGATCCTAGATAGATAGATAGATGGATAGGTAATGAACATCCAGAGATATATAGATAGATAGACATATAGATAGATAGATGGATAGGTAATGAACATCATGAGAATGATAGATAGATAGATAGATAGATAGATAGATAGATAAGGAACAGACTCATATAGATAGATAGGTAGATAATGAACCGACTGAGATAGATACCTAGATAGATAGATAGATAATGAACAGACTGAGATAGATACCTAGATAGATAGATAGATAATGAACAGACTGAGATAGATACATAGATAGATAGATAGATAATGAAGAGACTGAGATAGATAGATAGTTAGATAGATAATGAAGAGACTGAGATATATAGATAGATAGATAGATAGATAAATAGATAGATAGATAGATAATGAACTGCCTGAGAAATATAGATAGATAGATAATGAACAGCCTGACAAAGATAGATAGATAGATAATGAACAGCCTGAGAAAGAGAGATAGATAGATAGATAGATAGATAGATAGATAATGAACAGACTGAGATAGATAGATAGATAATAGATTATGAACAGCCTGAGAAAGATGGATAGATAGTAAAAAGATAGATACTGAACAGCCTGTGAAAGATACATAGATAGATAGATAGATAATGAACAGACCGATGTAGATAGATAGATAGATTGTTAGATAGATAATGAACAGACTGATGTAGATAGATAGATAGATAGATAGATAGATAATGAACAAACTGATGTAGATAGATAGATAGATAGATAATGAACAGACTGAGATAGATAGATAGATAAATAATGAACAGACTGAGATAGATAGATAGATGGATAGATAATGAACAGACTGAGATAGATAGATAGATGGATAGATAATGAACAGACTGAGATAGATAGATAGATGGATAGATAATGAACAGACTGAGATAGATAGATAGATGGATAGAAAATGAACAGACTAAGATAGATATATAGATAGATAATGAACTGACTGAGATAGATAGATACATAGATAGATAGATAGATAGATAGATATATAGTTAATGAACAGCCTGAGAATGATAGATAGATAGATAGATAGATAGATAGATAATGAACAGCCTGAGAATGATAAATAAATAGATAGATAGATAATGAACAGCCTGAGAATGATAGATAGATAGATAGATAGATAGATAGATAGATGGATAGGTAATGAACATCCTGAGAAAGATAGATAGATGGATAGATAGATAGATAGATAGATAGATAGATAGATAGATAGATAGATGGATAGTTAATGAAGATCCTGAGAAAGATAGATAGATAGATAGATAGAGAGATGGATAGGTAATGAACATCCTGAGAAAGATAGATAGATAGATAGATAGATAGATAGATAGATAGGTAATGAACATCCTGAGAATGATAGATAGATAGATAATGAACAAACTGAAATTGATGGATAGATAGATAGATAGATAGATAAATAGATAGATAGATAATGAACAAACTGAAATTGATAGATAGATAGATAGATAAGGAACAGACTGATATAGATATAGGTAGATAATGATCCGACTGAGATAGATACATAGATAGATAGATAGATAATGAAAAGACTGAGATAGATACATAGATAGATAGATAGATAATGAAGAGACTGAGATAGATAGATAGATAGATAGATAGATAGATAGATAGATAGATAATGAACAGCCTGAGAAATATAGATAGATAGATAATGAACAGCCTGACAAAGTTAGATAGATATATAATGAACAGCCTGAGAAAGAGAGATAGATAGATAGATAGATAGATAGATAATGAACAGACTGAGATAGATAGATAGATAGATAGATAGATAGATGGATAGATAGATAGATAGATAGATAATAGATAATGAACAGCCTGAGAAAGATGGATAGATAGTAAATAGATAGATAATGAACAGCCTGAGAAAGATAGATAGATAGATAGATAGATAGATAGATGGATAGGTAATGAACAGCCTGAGAAAGATAGATAGAGAGATAGATACATAGATAGATAGAAAATGAATAGACTGAGATAGATAGATAGATAGATAGAAAATGAATAGACTAAGATAGATAGAAAATGGACTCAGATAGATAGAAAGATAGATAGATAGATAGATAGATAGATAGAAAATGAATAGACTTAGATAGATAGATAGATAGAAAATGAATAGCCTTAGATAGATAGATAGATAGATAGATAGATAGATAGATAGATAGAAAATGAATAGATTTAGATAGATAGATAGATAGATAGAAAATGAATAGATTTAGATAGATAGATAGATAGATAGATAGAAAATGAATAGACTGAGATAGATAGATAGATAGATAGATAGATACAAAAAGAATAGACGGAGATAGATAGATAGATAGATAGATAGATAGATAGAAAATGAATACACTGAGATAGATAGATAGAAAATGAATAGACTGAGATAGATAGATAGATAGATAATGACCAGACTGTGATAGACAGATAGATAGATGGATCATGAACTGAGATAGATAGATAGATAATGAAGAGTCTGAGATAGATAGATAGATAGATAATGAACAGACTGATGTAGATAGATAGATAGATAGATAGATAGATAATGAACAGACTGATGTAGATAGATAGATAGATAGATAATGAACAGACTGAGATAGATAGATAGATAATGAACAGACTGAGATAGATAGATAGATAGATAATGAACAGACTGAGATAGATAGATAGATAGATAATGAACAGACTGTGATAGATAGATAGATAGATAATGAACAGACTGAGATAGATAGGTAGATGGATAGATAATGAACAGACTGAGATAGATAGATAGATGGATAGAAAATGAACAGACTGAGATAGATATATAGATAGATAATGAACAGACTGAGATAGATGGATAGATAGATAGATAGATAGATAGATAGATAGATAGATAAATAATGAACAGACTAAGATAGTTAGATAGATAGATAGATAGATAGATAATGAACAGACTGAGATAGATAGATAGATCGATAGATAGATACATACATACATACATACATACATACATACATACATACATAGACAATGAACAGACTGAGATAGATAGATAGATAGATAGATAAGGAACAGACTGAGATAGATAGATAGATGGACAGATAGATAGATAGATACATAGATAATGAACAGACAGAGGTAGATAGATAGATAGATACATAGATAATGAACAGACGGAGGAAGATAGATAGATAGATAATGAACAGACTGAGATAGATAGATAGATAGATAGATAGATAGATAATGAACAGACTGAGATAGATAGATAGATAGATAGTTAGATAATGAACAGACTGAGATAGATAGATAGATAGATAGATAGATAATGAACAGAGATAGATAGATAGATTCATAGATCGATAGATAGATAGATAGATAATGAACAGAGATAGATAGATAATGAACAGAGATAGATAGATAGATAGATAGATAGATAATGAACAGAGATAGATAGATAGATAGATAGATAGATAATGAACAGAGATAGATAGATAGATAGATAGATAGATGGATAATGAACAGAGATAGATAGATAGATAGATAGATAGATAGATAGATAATAAACAGACTGAGATAAATAGATAGATCGATAGATGGATGGAAATATAATGAACAGACTAAGATAGATAGATAGATAGATAGATAATCAACAGACTGAGATAGATACATAGATAGATAATGAACAGACTCAGATAGATAGATA
Organism: Ascarosepion bandense; assembly: GCA_037127315.1. Taxonomy (NCBI): domain Eukaryota; kingdom Metazoa; phylum Mollusca; class Cephalopoda; order Sepiida; family Sepiidae; genus Ascarosepion; species Ascarosepion bandense. The sequence goes on along the minus strand of JBBBDQ010001255.1, from coordinate 26,499 downwards.
GATAGATAGATAGAAAATGAATAGACTGAGATAGATAGATACAGATATAATGATAATGAACAGAGATAGATAGATAGATAGATAGATAGATAGATAGATAATGAACAGCCGGAGAAAGATAGATAGATAGATAGATAGAAAATAAACACCCGGAGAAAGATAGATAGATAGATAGATAGATAGATAATAAAGAGCCGGAGATAGATAGATAGATAGATAGATAGATAGATAGATAATAAACAGCCGGAGAAAGATAGATAGATAGATAGATAGATAGATAGATAGATAATAAACTGCCGGAGATAGATAGATAGATAGATAGATAGATAGATAGATAGATAGATAGATAGATAGATAGATAGATAGATAGATAGATAGATAGATAATTAACAGCCGGAGAAAGATAGATATATAGATAGATAGATAATTAACAGCCGGAGAAAGATAGATAATTATATAGATAGATAGATAGATAGATGGATAGGTAATGAACATCCTGAGAAAGATAGATAGATAGATGGATAGGTAATGAACATCCTGAGAAAGATAGATAGATAGATGGATAGGTAATGAACCTCCTGAGAAAGATAGATAGATAGATAGATAAGGAACAGACTGATATAGATAGATAGATAGATAGATAGATAGGTAGATAAGGAACAAACAGAAATAGAGAGATAGATAGATAATGAAGAGACTGAGATAGATAGATAGATACATAGATAGATAATGAACAGCCTGAGAAAGATAGATAGATAGATAATGAACAGCCTGAGAAATATAGATAGATAGATAATGAACAGCCTGAGAAATATAGATAGATAGATAATGAACAGCCTGAGAAAGATAGATAGATAGATAATGAACAGCCTGAGAAAGATAGATAGATAGATAATGAACAGCCTGAGAAAGATAGATAGATAGATAATGAAAAGCCTGAGAAAGATAGATAGATAGATAATGAACAGCCTGAGAAAGATAGATAGATAGATAATGAACAGCCTGAGAAAGATAGATAGATAGACAGATAATGAACAGCCTGAGAAAGATAGATAGATAGACAATGAACAGCCTGAGAAAGATAGATAGATAGATAGATAAATAATGAACAGACTGAGATAGATAGATAGACAATGAACAGACTGAGATAGATAGATAGATAGATAGACAGATAATAGATAGATAATGAACAGCCGGAGAAAGATAGAGAGATAGATAGATAGATAGATAGATTGAGAGATAATGAACAGTCCTGAGAAAGATAGATAGATAGATACATAGATAATGAACAGACGGAGGAAGATAGATAGATAGATAATGAACAGACTGAGATAGATAGATAGATAGATAGATAGATAGATAATGAACAGACTGAGATAGATAGATAGATAGATAGTTAGATAATGAACAGACTGAGATAGATAGATAGATAGATAGATAGATAATGAACAGAGATAGATAGATAGATTCATAGATCGATAGATAGATAGATAGATAATGAACAGAGATAGATAGATAATGAACAGAGATAGATAGATAGATAGATAGATAGATAATGAACAGAGATAGATAGATACATAGATAGATAGATAATGAACAGAGATAGATAGATATATAGATAGATAGATAGATGGATAATGAACAGAGATAGATAGATAGATAGATAGATAGATAGATAGATAATAAACAGACTGAGATAAATAGATAGATCGATAGATGGATGGAAATATAATGAACAGACTAAGATAGATAGATAGATAGATAGATAATGAACAGACTGAGATAGATACATAGATAGATAATGAACAGACTCAGATAGATAGATAGATAGATAGATAGAAAATGAATAGACTGAGATAGATATATACAGATATAATGATAATGAACAGAGATAGATAGATAGATAGATAGATAGATAGATAGATAATGAACAGCCGGAGAAAGATAGATAGATAGATAGATAGAAAATAAACACCCGGAGAAAGATAGATAGATAGATAGATAGATAGATAGATAGATAGATAGATAATAAAGAGCCGGAGATAGATAGATAGATAGATAGATAGATAATAAACAGCCGGAGAAAGATAGATAGATAGATAGATAGATAGATAGATAGATAATAAACTGCCGGAGATAGATAGATAGATAGATAGATAGATAGATAGATAGATAATAAACTGCCGGAGATAGATAGATAGATAGATAGATAGATAGATAGATAGATAGATAGATGATGATAGATATAACAGCCGGAGAAAGATAGATAGATAGATAGATAGATATTTAACAGCCGGAGAAAGATAGATAGTTATATAGATAGATAGATAGATAGATGGATAGGTAATGAACATCCTGAGAAAGATAGATAGATAGATGGATAGGTAATGAACATCCTGAGAAAGATAGATAGATAGATGGATAGGTAATGAACCTCCTGAGAAAGATAGATAGATAGATAGATAAGGAACAGACTGATATAGATAGATAGATAGATAGATAGATAGGTAGATAAGGAACAAACAGAAATAGAGAGATAGATAGATAATGAAGAGACTGAGATAGATAGATAGATACATAGATAGATAATGAACAGCCTGAGAAAGATAGATAGATAGATAATGAACAGCCTGAGAAATATAGATAGATAGATAATGAACAGCCTGAGAAATATAGATAGATAGATAATGAACAGCCTGAGAAAGATAGATAGATAGATAATGAACAGCCTGAGAAAGATAGATAGATAGATAATGAACAGCCTGAGAAAGATAGATAGATAGATAATGAAAAGCCTGAGAAAGATAGATAGATAGATAATGAACAGCCTGAGAAAGAGAGATAGATAGATAATGAACAGCCTGAGAAAGATAGATAGATAGACAATGAACAGCCTGAGAAAGATAGATAGATAGATAGATAAATAATGAACAGACTGAGATAGATAGATAGACAATGAACAGACTGAGATAGATAGATAGATAGATAGACAGATAGACAGATAATAGATAGATAATGAACAGCCGGAGAAAGATAGAGAGATAGATAGATAGATAGATAGATTGAGAGATAATGAACAGCCTGAGAAAGATAGATAGATAGATAGACAAATAATGAACAGACTGAGGTAGATAGATAAAAAATGAACAGTTAGATAGATAGATAGATAGATAGATAGATAGATAGATAGATAATAGATAGATAGATAATGAACAGCCTGAGAAAGATAGATAGATAGATAGATTGATAGATAATGAACAGCCTGAGAAAGATAGATAGATAGATAATGAACAGCCTGAGAAAGATAGATAGATAGATTGATTGATAGATAATGAACAGCCTGAGAAAGATAGGTAGATAGATAGATAAATAATGAACATCCTGAGAAAGATAGATAGATAGATAGATAGATAGATAGATAGATAGATAGGTAATGAACATCCTGAGAATGATAGATAGATAGATAATGAACAAACTGAAATTGATAGATAGATAGATAGATAAGGAACAGACTGATATAGATAGATAGGTAGATAATGATCCGACTGAGATAGATACATAGATAGATAGATAGATAATGAACAGACTGAGATAGATACATAGATAGATAGATAGATAATGAAGAGACTGAGATAGATAGATAGATAGATAGATAGATAGATAGATAGATAATGAACAGCCTGAGAAATATAGATAGATAGATAATGAACAGCCTGACAAAGTTAGATAGATAGATAATGAACAGCCTGACAAAGTTAGATAGATAGATAATGAACAGCCTGACAAAGTTAGATAGATAGATAATGAACAGCCTGAGAAAGAGAGATAGATAGATAGATAGATAGATAATGAACAGACTGAGATAGATAGATAGATAGATAGATAGATGCATAGATAGATAGATAGATAGATAGATAATAGATAATGAACAGCCTGAGAAAGATGGATAGATAGTAAATAGATAGATAATGAACAGCCTGAGAAAGATAGATAGATAGATAGATAGATAGATAAATAGATAGATAGATAGATAGATATGAACAGCCGGAGTGAGATAGATAGATAGATAGATAATGAACAGCCTGAAAAAGATAGATAGATAGATAGATAGATAGATAGATAATGAACAGCATGAGAATGATAGATAGATAGATAGATAGATAATGAACAGCCTGAGAATGATAGATAAATAGATAGACAGATAATGAACAGCCCGAGAATGATAGATAGATAGATAGATAGATAGATAGATAGATGGATAGGTAATGAACAGCCTGAGAAAGATAGATAGAGAGATAGATAGATAGATGGATAGGTAATGAACAGCCTGAGAAAGATAGATAGAGAGATAGATACATAGATAGATAGAAAATGAATAGACTGAGATAGATAGATAGATAGATAGAAAATGAATAGACTAAGATAGATAGAAAATGGACTCAGATAGATAGAAAGATAGATAGATAGATAGATAGAAAATGAATAGACTTAGATAGATAGATAGATAGAAAATGAATAGCCTTAGATAGATAGATAGATAGATAGATAGATAGATAGATAGAAAATGAATAGATTTAGATAGATAGATAGATAGATAGAAAATGAATAGACTGAGATAGATAGATAGATAGATAGATACAAAAAGAATAGACGGAGATAGATAGATAGATAGATAGATAGATAGATAGATAGATAGAAAATGAATACACAGATATAGATAGATAGAAAATGAATACACTGAGATAGATAGATAGAAAATGAATAGACTGAGATAGATAGATAGATAGATAATGACCAGACTGTGATAGACAGATAGATAGATGGATCATGAACTGAGATAGATAGATAGATAATGAAGAGTCTGAGATAGATAGATAGATAGATAATGAACAGACTGATGTAGATAGATAGATAGATAGATAGATAATGAACAGACTGATGTAGATAGATAGATAGATAGATAGATAGATAGATAGATAATGAACAGACTGATGTAGATAGATAGATAGATAGATAGATAGATAGATAATGAACAAACTGATGTAGATAGATAGATAGATAGATAATGAACAAACTGATGTAGATAGATAGATAGATAGATAATGAACAGACTGAGATAGATAGATAGATAGATAGATAGATAGATAGATAATGAACAGACTGAGATAGATAGATAGATAGATAATGAACAGACTGAGATAGATATATAGATAGATAATGAACAGACTGAGATAGATAGATAGATAGATAGATAGATAGATAGATAGATAGATAGATAAATAATGAACAGACTAAGATAGTTAGATAGATAGATAGATAGATAGATAATGAACAGACTGAGATAGATAGATAGATCGATAGATAGATACATACATACATACATACATACATACATACATAGACAATGAACAGACTGAGATAGATAGATAGATAGATAGATAGATAGATAAGGAACAGACTGAGATAGATAGATAGATGGACAGATAGATAGATAGATACATAGATAATGAACAGACAGAGGTAGATAGATAGATAGATACATAGATAATGAACAGACGGAGGAAGATAGATAGATAGATAATGAACAGACTGAGATAGATAGATAGATAGATAGATAATGAACAGACTGAGATAGATAGATAGATAGATAGTTAGATAATGAACAGACTGAGATAGATAGATAGATAGATAGATAATGAACAGAGATAGATAGATAGATAGAAAGATAGATAGATAGATAGATAGATAGATAGATAGATAGAAGATAGATAGATAGATAGATAGATAGATAGATAGATAGATAAGAACAGATAGATAGATAGATAGATAGATAGATAGATAATGAACAGAGATAGATAGATAGATAGATAGTTAGATAATGAACAGAGATAGATAGATAGATAGATAGATAGATAATGAACAGAGATAGATAGATAGATAGATAGATAGATGGATAATGAACAGAGATAGATAGATAGATAGATAGATAGATAGATAGATAATAAACAGACTGAGATAAATAGATAGATCGATAGATGGATGGAAAAATAATGAACAGACTAAGATAGATAGATAGATAGATAGATAGATAATGAACAGACTGAGATAGATACATAGATAGATAATGAACAGACTCAGATAGATAGATAGATAGATAGATAGAAAATGAATAGACTGAGATAGACAGATACAGATATAATGATAATGAACAGAGATAGATAGATAGATAGATAGATAGATAATGAACAGCCGGAGAAAGATAGATAGATAGATAGATAGAAAATAAACACCCGCAGAAAGATAGATAGATAGATAGATAGATAGATAATAAAGAGCCGGAGAAAGATAGATAGATAGATAGATAGATAGATAATAAACAGCCGGAGAAAGATAGATAGATAGATAGATAGATAGGTAATAAACTGCCGGAGATAGATAGATAAATAGATAGATAAATAGATAGATAGATAGATAGATATTTAACAGCCGGAGAAAGATAGATAGATAGATAGATAGATAATTAACAGCCGGAGAAAGATAGATAGTTATATAGATAGATAGATAGATAGATGGATAGGTAATGAACATCCTGAGAAAGATAGATAGATAGATGGATAGGTAATGAACATCCTGAGAAAGATAGATAGATAGATGGATAGGTAATGAACCTCCTGAGAAAGATAGATAGATAGATAGATAAGGAACAGACTGATATAGATAGATAGATAGATAGATAGATAGATAGATAGATAGGTAGATAATGAACAAACAGAAATAGAGAGATAGATAGATAATGAAGAGACTGAGATAGATAGATAGATACATAGATAGATAATGAACAGCCTGAGAAAGATAGATAGATAGATAATGAACAGCCTGAGAAATATAGATAGATAGATAATGAACAGCCTGAGAAAGATAGATAGATAGATAATGAACAGCCTGAGAAAGATAGATAGATAGATAATGAACAGCCTGAGAAAGATAGATAAATAGATAATGAACAGCCTGAGAAAGATAGATAGATAGATAATGAACAGCCTGAGAAAGATAGATAGATAGATAATGAACAGCCTGAGAAAGATAGATAGATAGACAATGAACAGCCTGAGAAAGATAGATAGATAGATAGATAAATAATGAACAGACTGAGATAGATAGATAGACAATGAACAGACTGAGATAGATAGATAGATAGATAGACAGATAGACAGATAATAGATAGATAATGAACAGCCTGAGAAAGATAGATAGATACTGAACAGCCGGAGAAAGATAGAGAGATAGATAAATAGATAGATTGAGAGATAATGAACAGCCTGAGAAAGATAGATAGATAGATAGACAAATAATGAACAGACTGAGGTAGATAGATAAAAAATGAACAGATAGATAGATAGATAGATAGATAGATAGATAGATAGATAGATAATAGATAGATAGATAATGAACAGCCTGAGAAAGATAGATAGATAGCTAGATTGATAGATAATGAACAGCCTGAGAAAGATAGATAGATAGATAATGACCAGCCTGAGAAAGATAGGTAGATAGATAGATAAATAATGAACAGACTGAGATAGATAGATAGACAATGAACAGATAGATAGATAGATAGATAGATAGATAGATAGATAATAGATAGATAGATAATGAACTGGCTGAGAAAGATAGATAGATAGATAGATAATGAACAGACTGAGATAGATAGATAGACAATGAACAGACTGAGATATATAGATAGATAGTACATAGATAGATAATGAACAGCCTGAGAAAGATAGATAGATAGATAGATAGATAATGAACAGCCAGAGAATGATAGATAGATAGATAGATAGATAGTTAGATAATGAACAGCCAGAGCAAGATAGATAGATAGATAGATAATGAACAGCCAGAGAAAGAAAGATAGATAGATAGATAGATAGATAATGAACAGCCAGAGAAAGATAGATAGATAGATAGATAGATAATGAACAGCCAGAGAAAGAAAGATAGATAGATAGATAGATAGATAATGAACAGCCAGAGAAAGATAGATAGATAGATAGATAGATAGATAATGAACAGCCAGAGAAAGATAGATAGATAGATAGATAGATTGATAGATAGATAATGAACAGCCAGAGAAAAATAGATAGATAGATAGATTGATAGATAGATAATGAACAGCCAGAGAAAAATAGATAGATAGATAGATTGATAGATAGATAATGAACAGCCAGAGAAAAATAGATAGATAGATAGATAGATAGATAGATAGATAGATATATAACGAACAGCCAGAGAGAGATAGATAGATAGATAGATAGATAGATAGATAGATAGATAGATAGATAATGAACAGCCGGAGAAAGATAGATAGATAGATAGATAGATATATAACGAACAGCCAGAGAAAGATAGATAGATAGATAGATAATGAACAGCCGGAGAAAGATTGATAGACAGATAGATAGATAATGAACAGCCGGAGAAAGATAGATAGATAGATAGATAGATAGATAGATAGATAGATATATAGATAGATAATGAACAGCCGGAGAAAGATAGATAGATAGATAATGAACAGCCTGAGAAAGATAGATAGATAGATAATGAACAGCCTGAGAAAGATAGATGGATAGATAATGAACAGCCTGAGAAAGATAGATAGATAGATAATGAACAGCCTGAGAAAGATAGATAGATAGATAATGAACAGCCTGAGAAAGATAGATAGATAGATAATGAACAGCCTGAGAAAGATAGATAGATAGACAATGAACAGACTGAGATAGATAGATAGATAGATAGGCAGATAGACATATAATAGATAGATAATGAACAGCCTGAGAAAGATAGATAGATAGTGAACAGCCGGAGAAAGTTAGAGAGATAGATAGATAGATAGATTGAGAGATAATGAACAGCCTGAGAAAGATAGATAGATAGATAGGCAAATAATGAACAGACTGAGATAGATAGATAGAAAATGAACAGATATATAGATAGATAGATAGATACATAGATAGATAGCTAATGAACAGCCTGAGAAAGATAGATAGATAGATAGATTGATAGATAATGAACAGCCTGAGAAAGATAGATAGATAGATAATGAACAGCCTGAGAAAGATAGGTAGATAGATAGATAGATAAATAATGAACAGACTGAGATAGATAGATAGACAATGAACAGATAGATAGATAGATAGATAGATAGATAGATAGATAGATAGATAATAGATAGATAATGAACAGCCTGAGAAAGATAGATAGATAGATAGATAATGAACTGGCTGAGAAAGATAGATAGATAGATAGATAGATAATGAACAGACTGAGATAGATAGATAGACAATGAACAGATAGATAGATAGATAGATAGATAATAGATAGATAGATAATGAACAGCCTGTGAAAGATAATATATAGATAGATAATGAACAGACTGAGATAGATAGATACACAATGAACAGACTGAGATATATAGATAGATAGTACATAGATAGATAATGAACAGCCTGAGAAAGATAGATAGATAGATAGATAGATAGATAGATAGATAGATACTGAACAGCCAGGGAATGATAGATAGATAGATAGATAGATAGATAGATAGATAGATAGATAGATAATGAACAGCCAGAGCAAGATAGATAGATAGATAGATAATGAACAGCCAGAGAAAGATAGATAGATAGATAGATAATGAACAGCCAGAGAAAGAAAGATAGATAGATAGATAGATAGATGACAGCCAGAGAAAGAAAGATAGATAGATAGATAGATAGATAATGAACAGCCAGAGAAAGATAGATAGATAGATAGATAGATAGATAATGAACAGCCAGAGAAAAAGATAGATAGATAGATAGATAGATAGATTGATAGATAAAGATAATGAACAGCCAGAGAAAAATAGATAGATAGATAGATAGATAGATATATAACGAACAACCAGAGAAAGATAGATAGATAGATAGATAGATAGATAGATAGATAGATAAAGATAGAATAGAGGAGAAAGATAGATAGATAGATAGATAGATAGATAGATAGATAGATAGATAATGAACAGCCGGACAAAGATTGATAGACAGATAGATAGATAATGAACAGCCGGAGAAAGATAGATAGATAGATAGATAGATAGATAGATATATAGATAGATAATGAACAGCCGGAGAAAGATAGATAGATAGATAGATATATAGATAGATAATGAACAACCTGAGAAAGATAGATAGATAGATAGATAGATAATGAAAAACCTGAGAAAGGTAGATAGATAGATAGATAATAGATAGATAGATAGATAGATAGATATGAAAAACCTGAGAAAGGTAGATAGATAGATAGCTAATAGATAGACAGATAGATAGATAGATAATGAACAGCCTGAGAATGATAGATAGAAAGATAGATAATGAACAGCCTGAGAATGATAGATAAATAGATAGATAGATTAGGAACAGCCTGAGAATGATAGATAGATAGATAGATGTATAGGTAATGAACATCCAGAGAAAGATAGATAGATAGATAGATAGATAGATAGGTAATGAACATCCAGAGATAGATAGATAGATAGAAAGATAGATAGATAGATAGATAGATAATGAACATCCTGAGAATGATAGATAGATAGATAGATATATAATGAACATCCTGAGAATGATAGATAGATAGATAGATAGATAGATAGATAATGAACATCCTGATAATGATAGATAGATAGATAGATAGATAGGTAATGAACATCCTGAGAATGATAGATAGATAGATAGATAGATAGCTAGATAATGAACAGCCTGACAAAGATAGATAGATAGATAATGAACAGCCTGAGAAAAAGATATAGATAGATAGATAGATAGATAGATAGATAATGAACAGCCTGTGTATGATAGATAGATAGATAGATAATGAACTGCCTGAGAATGATAGATAGATAGATAGATAGATTAGGAACAGCCTGAGAATGATAGACAAATAGATAGATAGATTAGGAACAGCCTGAGAATGATAGATAGATAGATAGATGTATAGGTAATGAACATCCAGAGAAAGATAGATAGATAGATAGGTAAGGAACATCCTGAGAATGATAGATAGATAGATAGATAGATAGATAGATAGATAGGTAATGAACATCCTGCGAATGATAGATAGATAGATAGATAGAGAGGTAATGAACATCCTGAGAATGATTGATAGATAGATAGATAGATAGATAATGAATATCCTGAGAATGATACATAGATAGATAGATAGGTAATGTACATCCTGAGAATGATAGATAGATAGATAGATAGGTAATGAACATCCTGAGAATGATAGATAGATAGATAGATAGGTAATGAACATCCTGAGAAAGATAGATAGATAGATAGATAGATAGATAAGGAACAGACTGATATTGATAGATAGATAGATAGATAGATAGATAGGTAGATAATGAACCGACTGAGATAGATAGATAGGTAGATAATGAACCGTCTGAGATAGATAGATAGATAGATAGATAAAGAACAGACTGAGATAGATAGATAGATAGATAGATAGTTAATGAACATTCTGAGATAGATAGATAGATAGATAGATAGATAGATAGATAAGATAAGAACAGACTGAGATAGATAGATAGATAGATATATAGATAGATAGATAGATAGATAGATAATGAACAGACTGAGATAGATAGATAGATAGATATATAGATAGATAGATAGATAGATAGATGATGAACAGACTGAGATAGATAGATAGATAGATAGATAGATAATGAACAGACTGAGATAGATAGATAGATAGATAGATAGATAATGAACAGACTGATAGAGATAGATAGATAGATAGATAAATAGACAGATAATGAACAGACTGAGATAGATAGATATATATATAGATAGATAGATAGATAGATAATGAACAGCCTGAGAAAGATAGATAGATAGATAGATAGATAATGAACTGACTGTGATAGATAGATAGATAGATAGGTAATGAACAGCCGGAGAAAGATAGATAGATAGATAGATAGATAATGAACAGCCGGAGAGAGATAGATTGATAATAGATAGATAGATAGATAATGAACAGCCGGAGAAAGATAGATAGATAGATAGATAGATAATAGATAGATAGCTAGATAGATAGATGGATAGATAATGAACAGACTGAGATAGATAGATAGATAGATAGATAGATAGATAGATAGATAGATAGATAATGAACAGACTGAGATAGATAGATAGATAGATAGATAGATAGATAGATAGATAGATAATGAACAGCCTGACAAAGATAGATAGATAGATAATGAACAGCCTGAGAAAGAGAGATAGATAGATAGATAGATAGATAATGAACAGACTGAGATAGATAGATAGATAGATAGATAGATAATGAACAGCCTGAGAAAAATAGATAGATAGTAAATAGATAGATAATGAACAGCCGGAGATAGATAGATAGATAGATAGATAGATAAAGAACAGACTGAGATAGATAGATAGATAGATAGATAGTTAATGAACATTCTGAGATAGATAGATAGATAGATAGATAGATAGATAGATAGATAATGAACAGACTGAGATAGATAGATAGATAGATATATAGATAGATAGATAGATAGATAGATAATGAACAGACTGAGATAGATAGATAGATAGATATATAGATAGATAGATAGATAGATAGATGATGAACAGACTGAGATAGATAGATAGATAGATAGATAGATAATGAACAGACTGAGATAGATAGATAGATAGATAGATAGATAATGAACAGACTGAGATAGATAGATAGATAGATAGATAGATAGATAGATAGATATATAGATAGATAGATAGATAGATAATGAACAGCCTGAGAAAGATAGATAGATAGATAGATAGATAATGAACTGACTGTGATAGATAGATAGATAGATAGGTAATGAACAGCCGGAGAAAGATAGATAGATAGATAGATAGATAATGAACAGCCGGAGAGAGATAGATTGATAATAGATAGATAGATAGATAATGAACAGCCGGAGAAAGATAGATAGATAGATAGATAATAGATAGATAGCTAGATAGATAGATGGATAGATAATGAACAGACTGAGATAGATAGATAGATAGATAGATAGATAGATAGATAGATAGATAATGAACAGACTGAGATAGATAGATAGATAGATAGATAGATAGATAGATAGATAGATAGATAATGAACAGCCTGACAAAGATAGATAGATAGATAATGAACAGCCTGAGAAAGAGAGATAGATAGATAGATAATGAACAGACTGAGATAGATAGATAGATAGATAGATAGATAATGAACAGCCTGAGAAAAATAGATAGATAGTAAATAGATAGATAATGAACAGCCGGAGATAGATAGATAGATAGATAGATAGATAATGAACAGCAGGAGAAAGATAGATAGATAATAGATAGATAGCTAGATAATGAACAGCCTGACAAAGATAGATAGATAGATAATGAACAGCCTGAGAAAGAGAGATAGATACATAGATAGATAGATAGATAGATAGATAATGAACAGCCTGAGAAAGATAGATAGATAGATAGATAGGTAGATAGATAGATAGATAGATAGATAATGAACAGCCTGAGAAAGATAGATAGATAGATAGATAGATAGATAATGAACAGCCTGAGAAAGATAGATAGATAGATAGATAGGTAGATAGATAGATAGATAGATAGATAATGAACAGCCTGAGAAAGATAGATAGATAGATAGATAGATAGATAGATAGATAGATAATGAACAGCCGGAGAAAGATAGATAGATAGATAGATAGATAGATAGATAGATAATGAACAGCAGGAGAAAGATAGATAGATAGATAGATAGATAGATAGATAGATAGATAGATAGATAGATAATGAACAGCCAGAGAATGATAGATAGATATAGATAGATAGATAGATAGATAGATAGATAGATAGATAGATAATGAACAGCCTGAGAATGATAGATAGAT
>JBBBDQ010001255.1:0-5000 GCA_037127315.1 Ascarosepion bandense | reverse complement strand
GAGATAGATAGATAGATAGAAACTGAATAGACTGAGATAGATAGATAGATAGAAACTGAATAGACTGAGATAGATAGATAGAAACTGAATAGACTGAAATAGATAGATAGATAGATAGATAGGTAGAAACTGAATAGACTGAGATAGATAGATAGAAACAGAATAGACTGAGATAGATAGATAGATAAATAGATAGATAGATAGAAACTGAATAGACTGAGATAGATAGATAGATAGATAGATAGAAACTGAATAGACTGAGATAGATAGATAGATAGATACATAGATAGATAGATAGAAAATGAATAGACTGAGATAGATAGATAGATAGATAGATAGATAGATAGATAGATAGATAGATAGATAGAAAATGAATAGACTGGGATAGATAGATAGAAAATGAATAAACTGGGATAGATAGAAAATTAATAGACTGGGATAGATAGATAGAAAATGAATAAACTGGGATAGATAGATAGAAAATGAATAGACTGGGATAGATAGATAGAAAATGAATAGACTGAGATAGATAGATAGATAATGAACAGATTAGATAGATAGATCGATAGATAGATAGATAGAAACAGAATAGACTGAGATAGATAGATAGATAGATAGATAGAAACTGAATAGACTGAGATAGATAGATAGATAGATAGATAGAAACTGAATAGACTGAGATAGATAGATAGACAGATAGAAACTGAATAGACTGAGATAGATAGATAGATAGATAGATAGATAGACACATAGATAGATAGATAGATAGATAGATAGATAGAAAATGAATAGACTGAGACAGATTGATAGATAGATAGATAGATATATAGATAGATAGACAGATAATGAACAGACGGAGATAGGTAGATAGATAGATAGATAATGAACAGATTAGATAGATAGATCAAAAGATAGATAGATAGAAACAGAATAGACTGAGATAGATAGATAGATAGATAGATAGAAACTGAATACACTGAGATAGATAGATAGATAGATAGATAGAAACTGAATAGACTGAGATAGATAGAGAGATAGATAGATAGAAAATGAATAGACTGAGATAGATAGATAGATAGATAGATAGAAAATGAATAGACTAGATAGATAGATAGATAGATAGATACATACATACACATACATACATACATACATACATACATACATACATACATTGAAAATGAATAGGCTGGGATAGATAGATAGAAAATGAATAGATTGAGACAGATTGACAGATAGATAGATAGAAAATGAATAGACTGAGATAGATAGATAGATAATGACTAAGACTATGATAGATATATAAGATCATGAACTGACTGAGATGGATAGATAGATAGGTATATAGAATCTAGATAGACTCATATAGATAGATAGATAGAAAATGAATGAATGAGATAGATAGATAGATAGATAGAAATGAATAGACTGAGATAGATAGATAGATATAGATAGATAGATCGATAGAAATGAATAGACTGAGATAGATAGATAGATAGAAAATAAATAGACTGAGAGATAGATAGATAGATAGAGATCAATAGAAAATGAATGAATGAATGAAATAGATAGATAGATCGATAGAAAGTGGATAGACTGAGATAGATAGATAGATAGATCGATAGAAAATGAATAGACTGAGAAAGATAGATAGATAGATATATCGACAGAGAAATGAATAACCTGATATAGATAGATAGATAGATAGATAGAATGGATAGACTGAGATAGATAGATAGATAGATAGAAAATGAATAGACTGAGATAGATAGATAGATAGATAGATAGATAGATAGATAGATAGATAGATAGATATAACAGATTAGATAGATAGATAGATAGATAGAAACACAGATAGACTGAGATAGATAGATAGATAGATAGACTGAGATAGATAGATAGATAGAAACTGAATAGACTGAAATAGATAGATAGATAGATAGATAGGTAGAAACTGAATAGACTGAGATAGATAGATAGAAACTGAATGAATGAGATAGATAGATAGATAAATAGATAGATAGATAGAAACTGAATAGACATGAGATAGATAGATAGATAGATAGATAGATAGATAGATAGAAACTGAATAGACTGAGATAGATAGATAGATAGATAGAAACTGAATAGACTGAGATAGATAGATAGATAGATAGATAGGTGAGAACTGAATAGACTGAGATAGATAGATAGAAACTGAATAGACCAGATAGATAGATAGATAAATAGATAGATAGATAGAGAGAGAATAGATAGATAGATAGATAGATAAATAGATAGATAGATAAATGAATGAACTGAGATGGATAGATAGATAGATAGATAGATAGATAGAAAATGAATAGACTGGGATAGATAGATAGAAAATGAATAGACTGGGATAGATAGATAGAAAATAGATAAACAAGATAGATAGAAAATGAATAGACTGGGATAGATAGATAGAAAATGAATAAACTGGGATAGATAGATAGAAAATGAATAGACTGGGATAGATAGATAGAAAATGAATAGACTGGGATAGATAGATAGAAAATAGATAGACTGGGATAGATAGATAGAAAATGAATAGACTAGATAGATTGATAGATAGATAGATATATAGATAGATAGATAGATAGATAGATAGATAGATAGATAGATAATGAACAGACAGATAGATAGATAGATAGATAGATAGATAATGAACAGACCCAGATAGGTAGATAGATAGATAGATAGATAATGAACAGACTGAGATAGGTATATAGATAGATAGATAGATAATGAACAGACTGAGATAGATAGATAGATAATGAACAGATTAGATAGATAGATCGATAGATAGATAGATAGAAACAGAATAGACTGAGATAGATAGATAGATAGATAGATAGATAGAAACTGAATAGACTGAGATAGATAGATAGAAACTGAATAGACTGAGATAGATAGATAGACAGATAGAAACTGAATAGACTGAGATAGATAGATAGATAGATAGATAGATAGATAGATAGATAGATAGACACATAAATAGATAGATAGATAGATAGATAGAAAATGAATAGACTGAGATAGATAGATAGATAGATAGACAGATAGATAGAAAATGAATAGACTGAGATAGATAGATAGATAGATAGTTAGAAAATGAATAGACTGAGATATATAGATAGATAGATAGATAGAAAATGAATAGACTGAGATAGATTGATAGATAGATAGATATATAGATAGATAGATAAATAGATAGATAGATAGATAATGAACAGACTGAGATAGGTAGATAGATAGATAGATTGATAATGAACAGACTGAGATAGATAGATAGATAATGAACAGATTAGATAGATAGATCGATAGATAGATAGATAGAAACAGAATAGACTGAGATAGATAGATAGATAGATAGATAGAAACTGAATAGACTGAGATAGATAGATAGATAGATAGATAGATAGATAGAAACTGAATAGACTGAGATAGATAGATAGACAGATAGAAACTGAATAGACTGAGATAGATAGATAGATAGATAGATAGATAGATAGATAGATAGATAGATAGATAGATAGATAGATAGATAGACACATAGATAGATAGATAGATAGATAGATAGAAAATGAATAGACTGAGATAGATAGATAGATAGATAGATAGATAGATAGATAGATAGATAGAAAATGAATAGACTGAGATAGATAGATAGATAGATAGAAAATGAATAGACTGAGATAGATAGATAGATAGATAGATAGAAAATGAATAGACTGAGATAGATAGATAGATAGATAGATAGATAGAAAATGAATAGACTGAGATAGATAGATAGATAGATAGATAGAAAATGAATAGACTGAGATATATAGATAGATAGATAGATAGATAGAAAATGAATAGACTGAGATAGATAGATAGATAGATAGATAGATAGAAAATGAATAGACTGAGATAGATAGATAGATAGAAAATGAATAGACTGAGATAGATAGATAGATAGAAAATGAATAGACTGAGATAGATAGATAGATAGATAGATAATGAACTGACTGAGATGGATAGATAGATAGATAGATAGATAGATAGATAGTTAGATAGATGATAAACTGACGTAGTTCATTTTCTATCTATCTATCTAAGTTAGTTCATTATCGATCTATCTATCTATCTATCTAACTTAGATAGATTGATAGATAATGTACAGACTGAGATAGATAGATAGATAGATAGATAGATAGATAGATAGATAGATAATGAACAGACTGAGATAGATAGATAGATAGATAGATAGATAGATAGATAGATAATGAACAGACTGAGATAGATAGATAGATAGATAGATAGATAGATAGATATATAATGAACAGACTGAGATAGATAGATAGATAGATAGATAGATAGATAGATAGATATATAATGAACAGACTGAGATAGATAGATAGATAGATAGATAGATAGATAGATAGATAGATAATGAACAGACTGAGATAGATAGATAGATAGATAGATAGATAGATAGATAATGAACAGACTGAGATAGATAGATAGATAGATAGATAATTAACAGACTGAGATAGAGAGATAGATAGATAGATAGATAGATAGATAGATAATGAACAGACTGAGATAGATAGATAGATAGATAATGAACAGACTGAGATAGATAGATAGATAGATAATGAACAGACTGAGATAGATAGATAGATAGATAGATAATGAACAGACTGAGATAGATAGATAGATAGATAGATAGATAGATAGATAATGAACAGACAGAGACAGATAGATAGATAGGTAGATAGAATCTGAATAGACTTAGATAGATAGAGAGATAGATAGATAGACAGATAGAAAATGAATAGACTGAGATAGATAGATAGATAGATAGATAGAAAATGAATAGACTGAGATAGATAGATAGATAGATAGATACATACATACATACATACATACATACATACATAGAAAATGAATAGACTGGGATAGATAGATAGATAGATAATGAACTGACTGAGATG
>JBBBDQ010001254.1:7555000-7566835 GCA_037127315.1 Ascarosepion bandense | reverse complement strand
GACCGGGGGATGGTCTTTTGATATTATGATCAGCCGTGAAGACTTCGAGACTATCCCCAACTGTCTTGACGTAGGGGGCCTGAGCCTACCGGTAATAGTTACCGGTCGCAAACCGAAATGCTGGAGGTGCGGAGAGATTGGTCACCTCTCCTCCTCCTGCCCAGAGAAGAAGTCCTCTGGAAGCCAGGCCCCAGTCGACCAAAATCCCCCTCTGGCCGCTTCTGTTACATCCGTCTCGCCCGTAGTGGGCATGCCAATACCCAGGACCGGTGCGGCAGTTACCCCGGTTGGGAACAAAAAGTTCCCTCACCCCCCGAAAAACCATCACCAGCTGCAAGTGTAGCCAAGGAGAAGGATAAGGGGGAGTGGCTGGTTGTTGGCAGGGCCAGGGGGAAGCGCCAAGCTGCGGAACCTCGGTCCCCGGAGACCCCAAAGACTAAAGGCACGTACAGCCCCACTCCCTCTACCAGCAAGAAGGGCGATGCCTCGGCCTGGTCTGCTCCTAAATTAGAAGACCTAAAAAAAGCCTACGATCCGGGATACGAAAAAACCTTAAAAATTAAGGAGCTGAAGAAACAGCTAGAAAAACGTTCTTTTCGGCCTTCAGAAGAGCGGTTAAAACAACTGGAAAAACGTCGCTCGTGCCCCTCGGCCTCTGCCCCGTCCTCCCCTCAAAAGAAAAAGACGGAGAGACCGAAGAAAGTGCATTCTTCTCAACCCACGCCCAGGAAACCTTCCCCTCGCAGTCGGGATCCCAGCCCTATTATCAATTATTTCAGAGTCTCTCCCTGCCTCTCTCCCTGTCCCTCTCCTCCAAAACTGATGCCGCCTCCATTAAAAAGGCAAAGGAGTGCTTCATCGGAGGAAAAAGAAACGCGCAAGAAGCCTGCAAAAGTGCCGTACAGGCAAGGGGAGGACATCTGCCGTATTTCCTCGGCCCAGGCCGAAAGAGCCAAGGATTTTGGAAAAAGAATAAAACAACTCAACGCGCTCTTGGCAATGAAGAAGTGCGGGGACAAGGATGTGGAAGTGCCACAAAACTTCCCTACTGCTCAGAGGATATTAACAGTTATCCGCACGGGGTCGGGGGCGCGGCAGGTGTGGGGCATGGTCGAGGAGGCGGCCAAAGTAATATCCCTGACTCCACCAATCATCACTACAAAATCAGAAAGACTAACAAACTTGGAGAAATTTTGTTCAGGACGGGTCCCTGTTTTAGTTCACCCTCCCCCATAGGGCGCTAAACTAACCTTTCCCTGGGATGTTGGCGGCGTCTCCTCTGACGGCACCATCAAGAATGAGATGGGCCATGGGTCCATGGGAGAGGCTGTCGGCATCCTTTCCCCGACCATGTTCTGTCCAGGACCCCAACCCTAATTACGTATCACAATGGCTTTATGGTTAGCAAGTATAAATGCTCAAGCTGAGGTCCGAGTCTCGGAGGGTGAGACTCACTCATGACTTCCAGCGCCTCGGTGTGGATGTTTGCCGTTTACAGGAGACCCGTTTTTCAGCTGGCGTGACCATGAGCATACTGTCTAGGGATTACGATCTCTTTTCAGCATGTTTTGATGGTCGTTCTAGAGGTGTCTCCGGCTAGTGAGCAAGTCATTGAATGCGGTGTGTACGCTTGTCTTCGCGGATCCAGCGGGCAGGATTTGTGTGCTGGATATTACCATAAAGGAGAAGTCTTT
The DNA here is from genome assembly GCA_037127315.1 of Ascarosepion bandense. Lineage (NCBI taxonomy): Eukaryota > Metazoa > Mollusca > Cephalopoda > Sepiida > Sepiidae > Ascarosepion > Ascarosepion bandense. The sequence goes on along the minus strand of JBBBDQ010001254.1, from coordinate 7,565,141 downwards.
TCGCCTCATTGGGGTTTATGCGCCTAACAATCCATGCGGAGCGTCCTGCTTTGTTTCGGCAGCTCGAGTCGTTCTTTGGAACATCGAGGCGGGTAATTTTAGCGGGGGATTGGAATGCCAACTCTGACCCTGAGAAAGATCGGATAGGAGAAAGATCGTACTAACAACCCGGATGTGAAACTGCTTCGGGAATTTATCGACAGGAATGATCTTGTCGATAAATACCGAAATGAACACCCCCGGGAGGTAGTGTGGACTTGGACTAATAGGGGCAGCTCGGTTTCGAAGGTAAGCGCCAGCTACCTCGACCGAGTCCTAGTTAAGAGAGTCGACGTAGGGCTCTTAGGTTGTCCAAGTTTCCATTCGATAGTTTACGGATCATAGGCTCGTCCGGGTTCGTGTAAACTTAGATAAGCCTAAGGTTAAGTTGGCTGGTTACTGGAAATTGAACGCGTCATTATTTGATAGCTAAGATTTCCAGCACCAGCTTTTACTAACACTAAAGCGGGAACTGACGGGGGCTGTGGTTGGGAATAAGTGGTGGGACACTCTAAAATCAAAACTTAGGTCGTTTGCTGCCGACTATAGTCGTCGGCTCAACTTAGCTAATTTAGCGGCGCAAACGGCAGTAGAAAAGAAAGTTGATCGGGCAGTTAAATCCCGCAATAGAGGGGACGTAGCTCAGCGGCCGAGCTGGCCTCCTTGCTTATCAAGAAGGATCAAGCTCTGGTAGTTAGGGCTAGGTTAAAAAGAATGTCTTCTGAGGCAACGAATATGGCCGCAGAATTGCGTGCAGAAGAAGCTAGGCGAGCAGTCAATCGGCATATCAAGGACATCACATTGCCGGATGGACGTACCGTGACTACAGACGTGGGTATATGTGGGGCTTTTCGGGATTACTTCCAGGATCTTTTCACCAGGGAGCCCGGTCTGAGTTCGGCTCAGTTCGATACCTATTTGGCTGACTTTCCCCGCCTCTCGGCGGCTGAAGCGGCTAGGTGCGAGGGGCCCATAACAGAGTCGGAAATCTGGGATGCGCTGAAATTGGTTGGCCGGGACAAAACTCCAGGATTGGATGGTCTTCCCTACGAACTGTACTTGAGGCAGTCGTCCGTTTTTGTTCCTCTGCTGGCTCTTGTTTATAACAACTGGATGAAGCAGGGGTCTATACCTCGACGTTTCACCAGGGGTGTAATCAAGTTGCTTCGCAAGAGCAAGGACGGTGGGGGTGGCATAGATAATTATCGGCCTTTAACGATGTTAAATACTGACTTAAAGATTTTTGCCAAGATCTTGGCCGGCCGTTTGCAGGCTGTCCTATCTAGTCTGATTGGCCCCGAGCAGACTTGTGCTGTGAAGGGCAGGACTATTCAGGACAACCTTCATTTGGTACGCCTGATCATCGAGAAAACCGACACTGAAGCCGCGCTGATCAATTTGGATCAGTCCAAGGCGTTCGATAGGGTTGACCATCGCTTCTTGGAATCTGTCCTTTCCGCCGCCGGTTTCGGGCCGTACTTTCGCACCTGGATCCGACTGCTGTATGAGTCCCCCGGTGCGCTGGTGGAAGTGAATGGGGTAAGATCGAAGCCCTTCACATTATCTCGCTCCATTCGTCAAGGTTGTCCACTTTCGCCTTTGCTTTACGTTCTTGCGTTGGAGCCTTTCCTTCGCAAGTTAAAGGCGAATCCGGTCCTTCGCGGAATTTCCCTACCTGGTGCTACCACCTCGGCCAGGTACTCCGCCTATGCTGACGACGTTTCGGTTTTTGTGTCGAGCAAAGCCGAGATTGACGAAGTTAGCAAAGAAATCAGATGCTATGAGACGGTGACAGGGGCCAAGATCAATCGCGATAAGTCTGTTGGCTTGCGATTGGGTGCGTGGAAGGGAGTTTCTCTCCCCGGACCTTTCCTCTGGACGGACGGGCCGATCAAGATTCTCGGCGTCTTTTTCGGTCCTGATCTCCAGTTGGAAATGAATTGGTCGGAGGTTCAAGAGAAGGCCGAGGGCGCAGTTCATCTGTGGACTCGGAGGAATCTTTCCTTAAAGGGGAGGGCGGAAGTATGTGCCTCGCACATCTACCCGATTCTCCTTTACCGACTCTCCGTACTTCCTCTCCCGTGTGCCATTCGTTTGGGATTGATTCAGCTCTTGTTCTCTTTCCTTTGGCGAGAAGGCAAGGCTCCCAAGGTGCGTCGCGAGATCTGTTACCTTCATCCATCTGAAGGCGGTCTGGGCATGCCTAGCGTTGAGATTCGTCAACATACGCTTCGCATTAGATTCCTGGATCGAATGTGTATGCTAGCGGATGAGAAAGGCGCCCTCGTTAAAGAGGACGTCCATAAAAACTTTCCATCCTTGAGAAGTGTGCATTTGTCGGAGGAAGAGGCCGGCCGTATTCCTCGTGGCGAATGCTCCTTCTATAAAGAATGTCGTTTGGCTCTCCAGTTTCTCTTGCGGGCTACGGATGGCCTCTCCAACGCCCAATCGTTGTCTCTTAGGGCATTATATCGGGTGTTAGTTAGGGGGGGCCGTTCAAGATGAACTGATTGGCGAGCTCGGGCTTACGAAGCAGGAGGCTCGCTCCATATGGCCTTGGGCGCCTGGGTTGAAATGTCTCACTAACGATGAGGCATCACTCACCTGGCTGATGATTCGAAGGGCTCTCTGGGTAGGCAAGAAACTTCATGTAGCGGGCCTAACACCGAAATCAACCTGCGTGCGTTGTGGGCTGTCGGCGGAATCCGTCGATCATGCCTTCTTCCACTGCAGTGTTGTTGCGCCGCTATGTAAGTTCCTTGAAGATCTCATGGTCCGTATGCTGCGTGGAAAGTTCTTTGTCCTTGAGGCTAGTTCTGTTTGTAGCAATGTCGTACCTCCGTTATCTAGGGCTGAGCACTATGTGCTCTTTTGCTTACTAGGTGTTATGCGAATCGTGATTTGGACGACGCGACAGAAGGAATTCTATGGTGATGAGAAGTTTACCTCTTCCCAACTGATCTTGTTCTTTAAGCATCAGCTTAAAGTCAAGATCAGGACGGAAAGGAAACGACTCACTCCATCTGAATTTGGCAAAAGGTGGGTGAGTCTTGCGCGTCTCTGTCGAGTGAAAGGTGCTGACCTGGAGTGGTTGTTTGATGCTGGTTAGGCATCAGGATATTGGGTGTGCTGGGCACAACATGTGCACCCCTTCCCTGTTAGTTTAGAATAGGAAGTATTTGATTTTCTGTTTTCTCTCTTTAAAGGTAACTTAGCTAGGTTATGATTGCTCATTGGCCCCACTTTTTTCTTTTTGGCCCCAGTTTTCTTTTAGTTTAATCCCCCACCCCCTTTCCCACCTTAGGTGTTCAACAATATTAGTTCTCCGGTGGATGCGTGGCGTCTTTCGTTATTTTTCAAGTGTGCTTTTCGTTTTTGTTATGGTGTTTAAATGTGTGAGTGATTCTGTGAGTGTTTGCTGATCGGATAAGTGGTATTATGATATTTCTAAAGCCACGCATTATATTTCGTCCGGGGAAGTGATTTTGCTGTCACAATATTAGAAGTAGTGGGGGGCTTTTATTACTAATACGATTTTATTTAGTTTCTTGTATATATCGTTCTTTCATTGTATAAAACCATTGGGGATATTTTATTGTTGTTATTTTCTGCCCATGCCCTCCTCTGAATACTGTAAATATGGGAGTTAAGTAGGACATCATAGAGCAGCCGAGGTATTATGGTGAACGTGGTAAGAATGGTAAGTAAAAAAGTGGTATTATGGTGCAAGGATTATTGTAAGTGTGTCAGGGTCGACGAAAGTGAATAGCTAAGTTAAACTAGGACAGATGATGACCAGCCTTCCCCATCCCCAATTTCGGCCTTGTGCCACATTTTTTGTATTTTACAAAAATAAATACAACTTAAGTCACTGGTGCCTCCTCAACAGGTGTTTACTCGTGCAACCAGAATGGCAACTGTGTCCCACCCATTCACAGTTAGGTTAGCCAAATGCAGACGACAAAATCTACTCCTGCAGCTTCTTCTCTCGCACTTCCCGCCTGTGGAACTCGCTTCCATATTCTTGCTTTCCTGACGGCTACAACCTTCAGAAATTTAAATGCAATGTCAATACTCATCTACTAACCACTTGACTAGCCCTTCCGCCACCCCATATATCCTCCCCTTTCTCTCCACCCTGGCAACTGTCATCACACCTGCATTTTCATCTTTCTATTGCTTCTTTCTAATTGGCTTGTAATCCTCTTCTCTCTACTCTAATTTCCTTTCAGTTATGTAGCCCCCCGCACATCAGTGGCATTTACGCCTTGCCCGGGGTGAAATGATTAAAAAAAAAAATCGAATGGCTCAATTATTTGTATTAAGTTTTTCAATTTTTGATTAGTAAATATATTTTTCATGTATTAACTTAATCTTGCGTGAACGATGAAAGGGGAAATTTAAAGATTTTTAAAACTTTTTAAATTATAAAAAAAACCAATTCTTGCAAGAATTCATGATTCATTGAATTTTTTTTCTCTTCAAACTATGAAATCCTTAATATACAGAGTGTCCCTAAAGTTCGTGTGCATTTTAAAAATTTATAACTTATATTTGCGATAGAAATCATTTGTAAAAAGGATTAGAAGTAAGTAAACTTATATTTTTAAGGTTTTATTGAAATTTTATTTAAGTTTCCACATGTCCTCCATCATTAGTAACACAAAGGGTAATACGATTTTGCAGTTCCTATTTTATTTTATTTTTTTTTTACTTATCTAAGAATTGTTTCAAGTTTTGTGGCAAAGAATTATTCAATAGCTATACTTAAAAAACTAGGCACATTAAACTTTATAACATTTTCACATATTTCTATCACAAATACAAATAAAGGTATAATTTTTTAAAAGTACACACGGACTTTATGGACACTGTATATTGTTTATAAAAGGCAATTAGAAGTTTATCTGAATAAAAAATGGTATAGTTAGATTGCATTTTTGTTTTCACAGTTCGGAGAAGATATTCTGAAAGAGAGCTAATTTAGAAAAAAAAAGTTGATTAGCATTTCCCAATGATTCCTGAATTTAATATTAGGTATATGGGCGAAATCTCACGAATTTTCAAACATTTCAAGAAATTAATTGGTGGTGGGTAACATATATAAAACATATTTTAACCAAAAGTTTCTATAATTAATTATTTCAAAAATGCTTTCAGTCATTTGTGAATAAGTCCTGAAATGTTCATCAAAATCCGAACATTTGATTTTTGCAAGAATTTTCAAATTAATGCGTTTTTCACCGGCAAAAAAAAAATGACTTGTGACGTTTACCGTAGTAAACACTTGTCAATGATTGCGTCACTCACGGACGAAAGAAAAACAAGATTTTATATACAAATTTTGAACGTGTTAGAAAAAATCAAATTTACAAAATAATTTAAAAAATACTTTGATCTATCCTCTTAATAACGAACATTTTGCCGAAAAAAATATTTAGTTTGGCGCCTTTTTTCTTCATACTATGCTTTTGTTTTTTTAGCGACATAAGTGGATTCAGATACGAGTATCTTCTATAGAGTTCAGTTTAAAATTCGAGTACATAGCTCAAGTTGCAATGCAAAGCCTAAAGTTGTATTAAGCTTTTCAATTTTCGATTAATAAATATATTCTTCATATATTAACTTAACCTAGAGTAGACCGATGAAAGGAGAAATTTAAGATATTTGAAACTTTTTAAATTATTATAATTAAACGAAAAAAACAATTTTTGCAGAAATTCATTATTTATTGAAAAAATAAATAAATAAATAAACGAACCCATCTTTCAGCAAGAATATAATCCAACTGATTACAGAATGGCTGGCAATAACTATACCACAAAGCAGAAAAGTGTTCTTAACCTTCAGAGCGGAGATCAAGAAACACTAGTATTCTTGCTGTAAATTTAAAATTCAACAAAGGAATTTTTTTTGCGCTTACGAAAGAAGGGATGTACACGGGTTCGTTTTCAATACACGTTATCATTGTAAAACTGAAGCAGACATTTTGGCAAGGTAAAAAAACCGACGTTATCAACACAAATAAATAAATTATTCAACGTGAAAGAAATGATTCTATTTAGAACAACATTCGTTTCCTGCAGACATCATCGATTTTTCAGTTTATTGATGTGCGCTCGAAATGAGAAATCGGAGAGCCGAGTTCGAATTCCAGTTCAATTCTTTTCATTCACTTACGTACAAATATCCTTGGGAAATATATGAATCTATCTCTTCTCTCAAGCTATGGGTTAAAAAGCCAGACAGATTGGGTTCCATAACCTTGGTTGGCAACCAGTCTACCGCAGAAATTGGCAGCCTACTACTAGATAATCTTCTGCCTAGTCAGCCATCGATCTGACATGAACACCAACGATTGTATCACGTATAGCACTTAAATGACTGACTGATATCAAATAGCGAATCTACACAAAGTAACAGTCAGTCAGTTAAGTGCCATACGTGATACACGCTTTGAGCGATCATGTTTCGAAAGAGACATGACTAACTGGACAGAAGATTATCCTGCAGTAGGTTGCCATTGCTTTCTGCAGTAGACTGGTTGCCAGCGAAGACTATAGAAACCCGATCCTCTTATTTAACTCATAACTGGAGGAGGAAGAGATATATTATACTGTAAAGTAGTAATTAGTGGGGGATCAGTTTATTACTTCATAACAATAGAAAACCGGTCCCCCACTTTATGCCCAGTAGAAGCCTTAATCATATTTTCATCTATTATATTCAGTTAGTCACTTAAGTGCCATACGTGATACACGCTTTAGGCGATCATGTTTCGAAAGAGACATGACTGACTGGGCAGAAGATTATCCTGCAGTAGGTTGCCATCATTTTCTGCGGTAGACTGGTTGCCGACCAAGGCTATAGAACCCAATCTGTCCTGCTATTTAACCCATAACTGGAAGGAAGAGACGGATTAATACCTTTCCCAGGGTATTTGCGCGAAAGTGAATGCAATGAATTCAGCTGGAATTCGAACTCGGCTCACCCGATTTCTCGTTCCGAGCCGATATCCAATGCACCACACTGTAGGAAACTAAAAATAATATTTTTAATAGTTTCACCTCAAGCAAGGCGGTTACAGAGTGGGAAAAAATATAAAAACGAAAACAAAGAAAATAATTATGGAAAAAAGACAGACTATAATAATTGGCACTAATTTTGAAAAAAAAATTAAATGCAAACTTCATTGGAAAGCAAGACACTAGAACAACAAGCGAGAAGTGGCAGAGAAGAAACTTAGCATAGAACTTACGGTCAAATATAGTAATTTCCACCATTCCAGTATTAAATTCGTAAAGTCTAGATAGTAAAAGAGAAAAATACCGAAATAAGATCAGCATTGTCAGTCATTTGACGATCCAAATAATTTAGCTCATAGAAATGAATTATAACCAATCTAAATGATGTGTTGAGTTTTCCTTTATAAATATCATATTGCTCTGGATAGCATCCCTTGAGCTGTATATACAGATATAGCACTTAAAATTTTATATTAAGTAGATCCTGTTGGATTGTCCTCGCCATTCACGGACTTGACATTTTATATATATATAGTGGTTTAAACTTTTTTTCTTTGTTTTAAACATATCACCCCAAGCAAGGCAGTCCACTGCCACTATAGCGCAGGGGGTTACATAGAGCGATTGGGTATAAGAAGAGGGAGGGTGATAGACGAGTTAGGAGTTACGTAGGGGGAGTGTTGGATGGAATGGGTGCGAGTTATTGTGTTAGGAGGTGTCTATTGACCTTACATTTAAACTCCTGGAGGTTGTAGCCGTGGAGGAAGCAAGCATGGGGAAGGGAATTCCACAGGCGGGAAGTGCGAGAAAAGAAGCTGTTGGAGTAAAAATTTCGGTTAAATTTCGTCGGCTTCACTGTAAAGGGGTGGGACCTAGTTGCCAATCTACTATCTCTTGCAAATTCACACCTAGGGGGCACCAGTGATTTAAGTTCATCCGAGCAGAAGCCGTGAAAGTACGTATAGAAGAGGCACAGGGAAGCCACGTCACGCCGGTCAGAGAGTGACTGCAGGCGCTCAGCTCAGTCGGTATCGATCACATTACAGATTCTCCGTTGTATTTTGTCAAGAAGCACGAGGAGAATAGCAGGGGCACCCGATCAGATGTGGCAGCAATATTCAATATACGAGCGGACGGTAGATTTATATATATGCAGGATAGATACAAGCGGAAAGAATTTCCGGGACCTGCACAGAGAGCCGACTTTCATAGCAGCGGATTTAGCAATGAATTCGACGTAGTCATTCAACTTGAGGTCCGCTGAGTGTATCTAATATATACTATATATAAAAAAAAATCTATATATAGTGGATATGCTATATATATAAAAAAAAAATCTATATATAGTGGATATGCTATATATATAAAAAAAAATCTATATATAGTGGATATGCTATATATAAAAAAAAAAATCTATATATAGTGGATATGCTATATATAAAAAAAAAATCTATATATAGTGGATATGCTATATATAAAAAAAAAATCTATATATAGTGGATATGCTATATATAAAAAAAAAATCTATATATAGTGGATATGCTATATATAAAAAAAAAAATCTATATATAGTGGATATGCTATATATAAAAAAAAAATCTATATATAGTGGATATGCTATATATAAAAAAAAAAATCTATATATAGTGGATATGCTATATATATTAAAAAAAAAAAAATCTATATATAGTGGATATGCTATATATAAAAAAAAAATCTATATATAGTGGATATGCTATATATAAAAAAAAAAATCTATATATAGTGGATATGCTATATATAAAAAAAAAAATCTATATATAGTGGATATGCTATATATATAAAAAAAAAATCTATATATAGTGGATATGCTATATATATAAAAAAAAAATCTATATATAGTGGATATGCTATATATAAAAAAAATCTATATATAGTGGATATGCTATATATAAAAAAAATCTATATATAGTGGATATGCTATATATTAAAAAAATCTATATATAGTGGATATGCTATATATTAAAAAAATCTATATATAATGGATATGCTATATATTAAAAAAATCTATATATAGTGGATATGCTATATATTAAAAAAATCTATATATAGTGGATATGCTATATATTAAAAAAAATCTATATAGAGTGGATATGCTATATATTAAAAAAAATCTATATATATGGATATACTATATATTAAAAAAAAATCTATATATTAAAAAAAAGTGGATATACTATATATTAAAAAAATCTATATATAGTGGATATACTATATATTAAAAAAATCTATATATAGTGGATATACTATATATTAAAAAAATCTATATATAGTGGATATACTATATATTAAAAAAAATCTATATATAGTGGATATACTATATATTAAAAAAAATCTATATATAGTGGATATACTATATATTAAAAAAAATCTATATATAGTGGATATACTATATATTAAAAAAAAATCTATATATAGTGGATATACTATATATTAAAAAAAAATCTATATATAGTGGATATACTATATATTAAAAAAAAATCTATATATAGTGGATATACTATATATTAAAAAAAAAATCTATATATAGTGGATATACTATATATTAAAAAAAAAATCTATATATAGTGGATATACTATATATTAAAAAAAAAATCTATATATAGTGGATATACTATATATTAAAAAAAAATCTATATATAGTGGATATACTATATATTAAAAAAAAATCTATATATAGTGGATATACTATATATTAAAAAAAAATCTATATATAGTGGATATACTATATATTAAAAAAAAATCTATATATAGTGGATATACTATATATTAAAAAAAAATCTATATATAGTGGATATACTATATATTAAAAAAAAATCTATATATAGTGGATATACTATATATTAAAAAAAAATCTATATATAGTGGATATACTATATATTAAAAAAAATCTATATATAGTGGATATACTATATATTAAAAAAAATCTATATATAGTGGATATACTATATATTAAAAAAAATCTATATATAGTGGATATACTATATATTAAAAAAATCTATATATAGTGGATATACTATATATTAAAAAAAAATCTA